>JAUZTG010000009.1:0-28168 GCA_030734395.1 Sarocladium kiliense | reverse complement strand
CGCACGCGCGACACGGAGACGTTCATCGCCACGAATTACAACGCGGGCGGTGACCGAAGACCTAGTCAGTCAGATAGGAACACCATTTCTGGAGGTTCTAACAGTCAGTAGATTACCAGATCCTCCGCACAGAGGCTGGCAAGGACATCGCGCTTTGGGAGATGTACGTCGGCCACATGACCTCGGAGAGACAGGAGCTGACCTAAGGAACAAAGTAACCGCTGCTCTACGGCGGCGCCCTAGTGAGTTCGCCGCCGCCGTGCTGACAACGAGTCGGGTTCTCGAGCTGACAGAGCCTCAAGCTACTTTTCGGAGCACCACCTCGACGGTGCTGGCACCTTCCAGGACGGGGGGCTGACCTATAATAACCCCGTGTCCATAGCGGTGACAGAAGCCATGCTGTTGTCCCGGGACTCGCGCGGGCCCAGCACCATCGCCTCATGCGGAACAGGTGAGGAGGAGTCGACAGCACTGCGCTCCTCCTGGGAGCACTTCTGGGAGCGTGCCCGAGAGGTTTGGTTCCCACTGCGGCTCTTCCAGGCGTGGAAGATCAATCAGGTCAAGCAACCCCACGTCAACGAACGTGAGGGGTTCTTCCGGTTCGACGTGAAGTTCAAGAAGATGCCTGCCCTGGACGAGGTCAGAGGCATGGAGGAAACCGGAAGGCTGGCCAGAGAGGCGGCCCTGGCATCTCCGTCGGTGAGGGATCTCGCCAGACGTTTGCGGGCAGAGCTCTTCTTCTTCGAGCTGGACTCGAGCGGCTTCCCGCAGTTCCGGAACCGCACGTACCACTGCGTTGGCAACATTTACTGCCGGCTTGGCACAAGGACGAGGGCGCTCGGGGGGTTGCTGGAGGAGTTGAGCAGACTGTCAGCACTGTTCAGGTGCCGAGGTGGGCCTGTCCGATGCGACTTTTCCGGGCCCGGCTGCAGAGATGAATATGGTCGTTTCAGGAAGGGAATCACTCTGCGGGTACGTAGCTGCCAAGAGCCGTTCGATATACGCTTAGAGGACGGCGAAGGACCGGAGACGTACAAGATCAGTGGGTCTCCATTCTCTCTTGATCGACTCGTTCGACAACAAAAGTTGAACGCCTACTTCGGGACTGCTGATCACAGGACACGTCGTTATCCAGACACGGATGGAGAGGCGCCCAGCAGGAAACGTCGTAAATTGGGGTGACTAGTTATCCATGTACAGCCTCTAGGGCATACGAGCAGGCACTTAGATTGTCGTGCAATAAGATGACTGTCATCGGGTAGGATAAGTCGATAGTGGGAGTATGGGTGTGTTGTAAGCATCACTCCAGGCTCTGTCCAAGCTCATGAATCTGGAACCACTTATCAATACTGCAACGAAACGAGATCTCCAGCCAGCCCTTATCAGACGAAGCGACTTTAGGAGCGAAAAAATATCCACCAACCTTGCAGTTCCTCCAATGGCAACCGGCCCCAGCAGATTGTTGTGACTTCTCTCATCGCTATCGCAGGCAAAATACAGGTTCCAGGCATGCCCAACTAACGTCCATCCCTGCGTCGCGAGCCACCCTCCGTGCCGAGCCAAAATCCAGGTACTTTGCCTTTGAAACAGCCTCACATTTGCACAAACGTATGCTTATACTTGCTTCCACCTGGATTATATCATCGCATCACCTTTATACGTACGTAGCAAGTTTTACAGGAATTAATCGCGGACACATAGAGTAATTGCCGGTGGTAGATGGCGACCTGGATTAGTAATATTCTGCCACACCACGCTACAAGACCACCAGCAAGTCTCTAATCCTCTGAATGTTGTGTAAATAATTGTTTCCGGGTATTCAAGTACTGTTCCAGCTTTATAAAGTCATTAACAGTACTGATGTTGCCAAAAAGCGTGTTTAATGGCGTTTCGCGACACCAAGATGTACATTCCAAAATAACGGAAGGCTCAATCCGGCTAGCGCATAATACGCCGAAACGGTGTTCCGTTCATTCTTAAGGCGCACTGTGCCTGTCATTTCTTCAAATTCACGACACTCCATATTCGCGACCTCCAGCAATCTTATGGAATCAAACATCCTTTCAAAGAAGGTTCGTTCTGTCTCTTTTCTTCTTAGACGTGTGCTGGCTGTCTTTCACAATTAGGCTGCGCAAGCCCCAGGCTTAGCTGATAAGCCGCCTTGCGCGACACGTTTCACGTGACGAGGGTGGGGAGGCCAACCACGAGCATATGACGGACTCAGATCGCTGCCACAGCCGATAAGGCTGCGTGAGCTAGCTGTAGCCGTCCTTGCGTGGAATTTACTCTAATGCCTAAGGGAAAATACAGCGTGCCTTTTCGCAGCTATCCAATAAAACGGATCATTCAGAACTGTACTAAATGCACCCACTCACATTCCAGAACCCCACTTTACTTTTCGCAAAGTCCATGAATGGCTTTCTACAAGAAGGATCATAACTGGCTCGTTACATACACTGGAATTATTTGCCTAAGTTGATCTCGCACAACCCAAACATAGGCAGAGTCAATCGTACGACGCTTTAGCAGAGCACGGCTCGCTCCTGTGGTATGTATGTATGTATGTATGTATATTTTCCGTCCAGCGGTCTGAAGGCCGCTCAAGCCCCCTGTAGGGTACGGGACGTGCTGGGCTACTGGTTGTGTCTACATACAGGGAGTGGATCCGACATTAGTCATCAAATTACCGAAAGTTGACCACCTTGTTGACCCAGTTCTGGACGTAAACAAAGACCACCATCCAGCATGTCGTCGGCTCTATGGCGCATCCTTCCGTACCTGCTGCCCGTCAGCGGGTCATACAGGTGCAGCGCGTTGCGTACTGCGTGCATTGGTCTTTGTTTGGGGACCGGCAGAGACCCTCGTCGTTGGCTGCGCATGCGGCCTTGAGTGGTCCCAGTCAGTCGAGGGGTGCTGCAACACCCCACGGCCGGCTGAGTCCGGGAGAGAAAGAGAAGTGAAGAAGAGAAATGAGCACAGCTGTGCGTGTTTGAAGCCCTTTGTCTCTAGTAGCGGAGACAGACCTTCTCGAAGAAGGCACTGCCTCTCGCCACTTTGGGCTCGCTCCTGTGGTCCAGAAATGCCGGAAAGATGTAGGGTAGCCCATCCTCGGGCCCACTGGAGAGCTGTCCCCACGAGTGTGTACATGCTTGCCTGATCTTTGGGCATGCCACGTGGCTCCTCCTATTCTGCGCCTTGGTGGCCCTTGCCATCTCAACCCGGCGTCCGAAAATGGCGATTTGACACCATCGCGAGTAGAATGCCTTGCATCAAGTGGATCACTTTCGATGGTACTAGGGTCCTGATCGCATGGGGACGGATCGGACCGTTGTTAGCTTCATTCTAGTGTTGTCTGTGTCCGTCATAGCATGCTTATAGCAAATTGGCTGTCCAGATTCAGCAGGTGGAGAACGCAGACCCCGTCTATGATCTACCGACTACCGTGTTGTTTTCACAACCCGAGCATCAGTCTCAGCTGATAGCGATCCAGATCATCTTTGTCAGCCCAACCGAGAAATCACGTGAAATACGCACACCTCGAGCTTGCCGATGATTGGAGGCAAGTGCCCCGCGGTCAACACAGCCGCACCAAACCCCTCATGCCAGGCATTTCATCCTGATCACATTCGCAACCGGAGAGAAGTGAACAATGATTGCCGACGGCTTGGATTTACGATCGCGAATATCATTGACCTATGCCAGGCGCGGTAGCATTCGACTGGAGCTGTCAGTCGCAAAATGAGCACGGTATCAGCCAACGATGTGAATGCTGCCGGTCGCAGCCGTGTACATGTTGGGAACAGCTACCACTCGGAAGTTCATCATCATGCCCCTCTTGGTGAGTCGTGGACCTACCCACGAGTTCACACTAGCATAATCGGCTAACTTGAGATGCTACGATTTAGAACACGTAGAAAATTCCAGTCCCTTGCATGGGCCACACTTCATCGTCCCCTTCTCCGAGAACAAACGATTTGTGGGTCGCAAAGGCATCCTCAGACGCCTAAAGGATGGCCTTTCCGACGATGACGGCCCACGGTTGATGGCTGTCGTCGGACTCGGCGGGGTAGGCAAGACACAGGTGGCGCTGCAAGTTGCGTACCATGTTACAAGCCAAACCGACTGGTCGGTATTCTGGCTTTCAGCGCTAAGCATGGCCGCTTTTGAACAATCGTGCACGGAGATAGTCGAAAGGTTAAGACTCTCAATATCTGGAACAGAAGACGCAAAAAAGGTGGTGAAAGGCTACCTTGAAACGAGCGCCTCTGGCAGCTGGTTGCTGATTATCGATAATGCCGACGATGTGGCCACTTTGATGGACGCAGGGGGGATCTGCACATATCTACCGAAGAATGGAGACGGCTGCATCCTGTTCACCACCCGTACGATGGATGTCGCGCAGGCCGTCGCAGACAACATCGAGGAGCTTAAGGAAATGAGCAAGGGCGAGGCGAAGGGTTTCTTGCAGAAGCTGCTCCCAGAGAATCAGGCGGACAACGAGGTGGTGACAGAGCTGCTGGAAAGGCTCACTTTTCTTCCACTGGCTATCTCGCAGGCAGCAGCATATATGAGGAGGAACAAGACGCCGGTGTCGAAGTATCTCTCACTCCTTCGCGATGTCGACAAAGAGGCGATCAGTCTTTTAAGTCGCGAGTTCCCGGACCGCACACGTTACCCTGAATCACGACATGCCGTGGCTATCACCTGGCTTATTTCGTTTGAACAGATCCAGAAACATGATGAGATAGCTGCGGAGCTCTTGTCATTCTTGTCGCAGATCGAACCACGGGCAGTTCCCGAATCAATGCTGCCACGGATTAAAAGCGAGGAGAGTTTCTTAAATGCTGTCGGAACGCTATGTGGATACGCATTCTTGTATCGGCGCGAAGACGGGGAAATGTTGGACATGCACAGTCTGGTGCATCTTGCTGCGCGAGAATGGGTTAGGGACAAAGGTGATGCCGACGGTGTGAAACGGAACGTTGTAAGCCACCTGGCAACGGTGTTCCAGTCAGACGACTGGGACAATCGTGCGGTGTGGCGGAGTTATATGCCGCATGTACTGAAGGCGATTCAAGTCAGCAAGGAAGAAGCAAGATGGGAGGGAGAGAAGTGTGAGCTGCGATACTGGGCTGGTCGATGCGCGCAGGTGGAGGGACGGATTGCTCAGGCGGTCGAGCTGCTTCAGCACGTGGTCAAGGTTCGGGAGACGACATTAACGGAGAACCACTCAGATCGACTAGCATCTCAACACGCCCTCGCCGGAGCGTATCGGGCCAACGGTCTAGTGAAGGAGGCAGTCGAGCTGCTGGAGTACGTAGTCAAGGTTCGGGAGACGACATTGACGGAGAACCACTCAGATCGACTAGCATCTCAACACGCCCTCGCCGGAGCGTATCGGGCCAACGGTCTAGTGAAGGAGGCAGTCGAGCTGCTGGAGTACGTAGTCAAGGTTCGGGAGACGACATTGACGGAGAACCACTCAGATCGACTAGCATCTCAACACGCCCTCGCCGGAGCGTATCGGGCCAACGGTCTAGTGAAGGAGGCAGTCGAGCTGCTTCAACATGTGGTCAAGGTTCGGGAGACGACGTTAACGGAGAATCACCCTGATCGACTGGCATCGCAACACGAACTCGCCAGAGCGTATGCGGCGAGAGTCAGATAGAGGAGGCAGTCGAGCTGCTTCAGCACGTGGTGTATATTAAATCTAAGATCATGGCGCCGGCTCACCCATCAAGGCAAGTATCAGAACGCCTGCTGGAGCAGCTCGGACAGCTATATTAACTCAGTCCTAGAATTGGGCAATACAGCAACTGGTGACGCCGAGCAAATGACTAGGGGTAGCTCCCTCAAGCGTATGTAAACAATCTGCAGCTGTCTATTCCAATCAGACCTAGTCGCTCTGTCACCATTAGTCCAAGACTCAGCATTTCCAGAAGCACAGTGCGACTTGGCAATTGTTCACTGAAGAAACACTTACTACCGTTTGTCCCACGTATGGCGCTAACCAGTTTCGTCTCTCCGTTTCTTTCGAATGTACTGATTGTCGCAGTAACATGCTACCCACCACACCCCAATTATAATCACAGAGCTTGCAACGCCTTCTTGAACCTAGATTGTAGGTGATGGGATCTTGGGGGATCAGTAATTTATTTTTGGAGGACTAAGAGCTTGTTGGTGGAGGTTTTGCGTGGTGCGCTTGAATGTCATCCGTATAGGATGTCATTTACTATCGGAAGCTACGCTCGATGCCAATAATATTTCTACTTCAGAATTTCTATGGGATCAGATGCGAAACCATTCAATAGAATGCACGTAGAAGCAATCAGTTTAGGATGTGTGTGTGGCATTAGGATCCTTTGAAAGAATCACAATGCCGCACACACATTCTCAACTCATTGCTTCCAAGTGCATTCTATCCAATGGTTTCGCATCTGATCCTATAGAAATTCTGAACTAGAAATATTGTTGACGTTGAGGGTGGCTCCCGACAGTAAATAACCTCCTTTACGAACGACATTCAAGCGCACCCCGCAAAACCTCCACCAACAAGCTCTTAGCCCTCTTGAAAAGAATTCTCTGATCCTAGAAGAGCGCATAACCTACAGTCTAGGTTCAAAAACGCTCCACAAGCCCTGTAGTTGCCATCAAGGTGCGTTGAGTAGCATATGACGGCGACGATCGGTATATTCGAACGAAACGGAGGGCCTAATTAGGTTAGTGTTGTACCGGATGCAAACGGTAGTCAGTGTTTCTCCAGCTGAGAAATAGCTCAGGCGCACTGTGCCTCTATTTATGAAGACTCCTGCAATAATGGAAGCAACGCAACTATGTAAGAATGGAATAGATAGGCGAAGACTATACTCCAGTACGCTATGGACTTGGGCGAGATATTCTTAATACTTCTTTCTGTACCAACAGTCGCTGCATTGCACAATTTTGATTCCTACATAGCTAATATAGCCGTCTCAATTGCTCCATCAAGCGCGTGATGCTTGCCTTGATGGGTGAGCCGGCGCCATGATCGTAGATTTAAGAGATGCCACGTGCTCAAGCAGCTCAACTGCCTCCTCCACTTGACCGTTGGCTCGATACGCTCCGGCGAGGGCGTGTTGCGATGCTAGTCGATCAGGGTGATTCTCCGCCAACGTCGTCTCCCGAACGTTGACCACGTGCTCAAGCAGCTCAACTGCCTCCTTCACCTGACCGTTGGCTTTATACGCCCCGGCGAGGGCGTGTTGCGATGCCAGTCGATCCGGGTGATTCTCTGCCAATGTCGTCTCCTCCCGAAACATCCTCGCTGCATCATCCAGCTTTCCTTGGTCTCCAAGTGTGGTCGCAAGATTGTTCATCGCTGATATGGTGTCCGGATGCTCATCCCCAAGAATCTTCTGCCGCTTCTCCAGTACCTCCCGCTTCATTATCGCTGCCTCATCTAGCTTTCCTTGGTTGCCAAGTGTGGTCGCAAGATTGTTCATCGCTGAGATAGTGTCCGGATGCTCATCCCCAAGCTTCGTCTTGCGACGCTCCATCACCTGTACCTCAAGCCGCTCTGCCTCTTCCCATCGGCCCTCGTTGCTGTATGTTGACGCCAGCTTGGCCATGCTTGTCAGCGTGTCTGAATAGGAGGCCCCGAGCTTCGTCTCATACGTATTCGCAACGTCACCATCCTCTTCTGTGTCTGGAGGCCGGCTTTCAAATGTGAGGGCTGACATGTCTGACCTATGCGAGTCATGCATTTCTTCATCCTCGCAAGCCTCATTCGATTCAGCATCTTGGTCGTTGCTTGAGCCGATAGGTATGGCGAACAAGGCAAGAGCCTCTAAATGTGAGGCAAGGTGCCTTTTGAAGGTTGTCGGTGCAACACAGATGATAGAATCTGTCGGCATACTTTCTCGCTGGCGCGCTCTTTCTTCCCACTCAATGCAACAAGGGCAGTTTTTAACCGGAATATCCTTCATAGGCTGTCGAGCAATATCAAGTACTGTTTTCTCGTTGCCATGTGATAATAGCACTGGGTGCTCTGTCCGCACATGTGACAAGTAGATGTTTTTAGACTTATGTGGCTTCCGACAAATGGGGCAGGTGTAATTGACAAAATGATTCTCCATCTCGTGCCGGAACCAGTCGTTGATGTCGTCGAAGTATGGGCCCTCACAATCTTTCGGTGTACAGACGTATGTGCGCAGGTCGGAGAAGACGTGCTTCTTCCATTGCTTTTCACTTTTGAACTTTTCCATGCGAAAGCAGAACGGACATTCCACCTCGCCTTTGATTCCTTGACGAAGCGTATCAAGTGGTGGGATGGGGTCAATCATTGAGTTGCCAACATCGCCCTCTACAGAGCGAGAGATCGTAGTGTATAACTTGCCGTCATCCTCGTGATCTGATACTCCTTCGTTGGCTAGGACTTCTGTTGAGATGTATCCATGCTGGATACTAGAGGCTTTGGTGACAAAGGTTGATGGTCGACTGGAAGAGTCGCCAATCGGTAGAACTCCAGTCAGAGGAGTATGAATCTGCGATGGCTCGGTCTCTTTGGACACAGCTGGCTCAGGTCTCGGACCCTCTAGCTTGTTCCGATGGTCGCGGATGTAGCTCAGATAGTGCCGTCGCTGCGTGATAGCTCTTCCAAGACGAATTCGGAGCCACGATAGATCTTTAGCAGCAAGCTTGCTATATTTTTCTCCGACATGGCTGATATCAAACTGGTCGTTGAATTGGTACCGGTCTCGGCTCAGTGCTTTGATGAAGAGGTCCGTCGGTGCGGCTTGGCGTGTGAGACTTGACATCCGGAAGAGGCGTCGCGTACAGTCCGCAACCTCTTCAACGAGCTCCGATGCTGCATCTTTAGCCTCCTCATCTTTATCGTCATCAGGTCCAGTCCGAAAGGCTTTATCCCCATCGCATCCGCCAGTGACAACATCCAGGACTATGTTAAGTCAGCTATACGTTCTCAAAATGCAGGTCTTGTACTGACGTTCTCCAGCCACTTCTGTAAATCATCCAGCAAACGCTTGATATGAGCGAGCACTTCTAAATGCCGGTATGTGCCTCTTCGAGTTTGTTAAATGCTATAAAAGTTATTAATAGTATTAAAATCTACTAAATTTAACAAAATTAATGAGTAGGTAATTAGTTGATTATAGATTGATAAGTTACTTCGCTTTTTGATACTCTCTTCCATTGTACTAGTTGCAACTGCAGAATGCCTATATTGATAATGCCGTCGGAAATTTGAGCTTCGAAAGTAAGAATAGTATCAGTTTTTGTTTAGTTACAAATAAATAATTAGATTAATTATATAGCTTGAAAACATCTTATATCTAATACTTACCTAGTACAAGATACTATCATTCTTCGTTCGCAGGTTGGATCAATAGGTAATAAGGTTCGTGTAAATAAGCCCTCTTTCGAGAGATATATCGCATTTTGGTTATCGAATTCGAAGTCGGGGGTGATTGTAACGGAGCGTGGCTTTTAGCCAACTTTGTATAACGCCTGGGGGCCTTGAACTCTCAGGACTACCCTCACAGGGATTTGATGAAGATATTGAAGGAGGGTGTTGTTGTATAACTTCAACAACCTCTTGTTCCTTCAAATAGTTGTGTATCATCAACTTCAAAGGCTGAAGGAGAGGTCGGGGGTTCGAAAATGTTACCCATTGTAAAGCCGGTTTAGATAAAAGCAGACTGTTGTATAAGTGAAGTGGATAGTCGATTTGAAAAGAAGGAAATTTGCAGACTGATGATATTAGATTGAAATTGATTTAATTAATACTGATTATGGGATGTTTTGGATTTTATCTTGTATTTAGGCTGTTTAGACTCTTAACCTCGGTAATGCTATTACTTGCTATAGATTGAGGATACAAAGCTCGGATAAAATTAATACAGTTAATTAGTAGTTAATGAATATTATACTCGTTTTAAAGACCTTAACTAACCACTTTCGGGACTTTTAGCACTGAGCATAGTTGAATTTTCAAGTAGTGCTTTAAGTGAGGGTACCCATGTATAGCGTAAGTTGAGCCTAGTTTGAAATTATTTAGTAACTTACGTACAGTACCTAGGGAAGTAAAAAAACCCTTAAAGGTCTGTATTTGGCTTTTTGAGAATTTTTAGAAGGTTAACTCTCAAGTCTTAGTTTTTAGTGTAGAAAAAGGATATAAATAGGGTTTCTAATTTTACATACTTATTTAGTGTATAAATAGCAGGGTTGTGAGAGTGAGTTCTAGTTAGTAGTTAGTAGTTAACTGACTACACTAACTACTAACTACAGTTATTAACTGCAGTTATTATAGCTAGCCTAAAGAAGTAATAGTGTCGCTTTTTATCGTGTTTAGTAATAGGCACTTAGCTATTCTAGGAAATAATCATAGATATAGCCTAATCTAATAAGCCCACTCTATAAAATTCTTCCAGCGTAAAAACTTAAAAAAGCTAGGACTTAGCGAAATAGTGAATTAATAAGTTCATTATATATGTTTTACAAAGCTGTTTTCTCAAAGGTTATGGAATGCCTAATCAACTCTCGTATTTCACTACCATGCACTGAGGAACAGCACTAAAAGTTTTAATCTTTAAAAGTTTGTAAAGTCGGAGTCTTGCAAATTTAACCTTGTGCTGTTATGTTTCAAATATCAGATTTCAAACGCTTTTTTATGAACTACTTTTCTTAGTATACCCTTTACTCCTCAACTAGCATTTAGTTCCGGTGTTTTTCTTAGAAAGTTATAGAAATTTGAAACCTGAAGCTTATTCGTTATTGTGACTGCCTATCATAGCAGTTTTAGTAGGTTGTGTAGTAAAATTACTAATTTAGTTATAACATAAACCTAACCCTTCCAAAGTTCTCGAAGAGATTTTCAATCATTGAATATATCTCTAATACTATGAAATCAAGCTTGTTAAACTCATCTTTCAAAGCCAATATAAACTGAAGCTACTAAATACTTCTCTGTACCTTTACGCGAGGCATTTTGACTCTTCCTCTTTGAGATATTAGTTAGCCGAGGCTGAAGCTCGAATCCGTAACTATATCCTAATACTAACTAATTACTCCCCTTTTCGTCTATATAAACCACTAAATCTCTCTTTTTCAAGTCAATAGTATTAGGCTCAACATCACTCAGTCTGATTGATATCTTTGTATCATATATACCATTCAAGCCAGGTTTGTGAATTTGAGTTGTAGTTGAAGCTTTAGTTAATGAATTTACTAAATACAGTTGTTAGTAACTTCAATATTTACTAATTTAGTTACATTCACAAGCCTGATTCAAGCTACCCGTTTTCTAAACGGATTCCGATTTCGGAGTCATCAACGGCTTCTGATCCTGAAGATACACACAGTCTTTTCATAAAGTGGTTGAAGAGGTAAATAAACCTCTTGAAGAGCCTTCTTAATCTCTTCGCAAATTCCCTTTGAAGAAAACCCTTATAATTCGAGATCTCCTAGTACAGCAAAATCCCTTACTCAACGAGGCCGCAGATATAATACCTCTGATTTTGAGTTTGAAGATAATTCGAGTATTTATATCTTTAAAGAGCGGCTAGTTACACGTCAATTACTACCACTCGATCCACAACAAGAGCGGCGAATTTTCGTATCTTGTAATATGTAAGTTAGTTACTAAATGAGATATAACCCAGCTAATATTGATTTTAGGTGATTATACAAAAACCGATACAATCGTATATCTTCGAAGCTCTAATTATGTACGCCATTATCAATACAAACACCCTGCAATTGCAACAAGCGAAAAACAACACAACACCTAAAACAGAAGTAAGTTAATATCTATCCTTACTAAATAATATAATTAGCTAATCTACTATTTAGAGTCTGAAGCCTTGCCAAAATTAACTGGGCAGTGGACTTTCTTTTCTACACAGCAAGGCTTAATAGGCTTGCAAAGCGGCCTAAAGCAGACTTTACCGAAGACGGAGTTATAAAGAGAGTGTTATTATTTTTGATTGAAAATAACCTCCCTTTTAATTCAGTTGATAGTACGAGCTTTTTAGCTTTTGTGAAGTGTATGAATGCGTAAGTGAGTGATTATATACGATATAAGCTTATTTACTCATGATTACTAGTGAAACACGTACAATCAATAGGTGGAAGTTAAAGGCTGCTTAAGGGACTCTGTTTGATACAGAGCTTGCTAAGTTACATCAGCTTATAGAGGCTAATAGCAAGAGTTATGGGCCTTTTCCCCTTGCTTTTGAAATTTGGACCTCTAGATATAGCTAGAGCTTTTTAGCCGTTATAGCTGTCTTTCTTGATCAGGACTTTTACTTACATTACCGGCTTATCGGTACCGATGTTACAATTAGTACTTTTACTAACCAATGCTAACATTATATAGCTTTTAACACGCTTAAAGAGGCACATACAGGCGATTATACGATGAGTTTAAAGAGGCTCTCAAGTTTTATCCTGGTCTTCAAATATCTAATATTTTTAGGTACATAATCTAGTCAATACATGAATCAATCTACTAATATAGGCTGAGTTAACAAGAGATAACGCCGGAAACAACAATACCTTTATGGAGGCTTTTAAAGATCACTATATTGAGTAATCCTATAAAGACTTTACTAAAAATATCCGTTGTATAGCTCATATTATCAATCTTGTTGCACAAGAGATATGAAAAGACTAACTAGCATCAGAAAATACTGGTATTGAATGATCATTGTACATCAGGTCTCAAAGCCAACAAGATGAGACTGATCAAGCCAGAACTAATCAGTTATTTATTTTATACTATATCTTGTTTATTTAGTAATTAATCAAGTAACTAATGGGTATTATTAGCCAAGTACGCAGGCTAGCTTCTTTAATTAAATATAGTCAAGAGCCCCGAAAGTTACTACTAGAAGGGCTCGGAAGAGCTAAAAGAGAGGGTAATCTTCAGCAAAAGAATACCACTATACCGCTAGGTAAGTTAATTGATATTTAGTGCAAGAGATAACTTTAGCACCTATAATTTACATTAATTCATAGTAATTTTACTAAATATTGCCATAAATACTCCAACGCGGTGAAATTCGACTTATTTTATGATCGAATTGACTATTCAGCTACAACCAGCTTTAATCTATGTATATAACAAACACGTCTAGTAGGGAGTTTAAGAAGGTCTTTCTCAAAGACGCTGATTGGCTCACTTTAGCTGAGTTATATAGGGGTTTTAAAGCCTTTAACAGACCTTCAGGGGCAGACCTATATAACTAACTCTTTTGGTTTATTATATATCTACCAGATATTTAGTAAATTACTTGAGTTAGAAAAGGTATGTTATTTCCTAAAGAATATTAAAAAACTACTAATCAATCATAGTATAGGATCTCTTTTTTGAAAGCCTAGCTCACGCCGTTGGAAGCGGCAGATTAAAGCTAGAAAAGTACTTCCCTCAACGCCTTCAAGAGGTAATTCAAAAGACTATAAGCTTTATATCTTGAGCCGTGTTTTGGACCCTAGATTCAAAACTAGCCACTTTAAAGAGAGGAGGTTATTGGCCTTTTATAGTACTATTCAAGAGGATGTTACGGAGTTCTTAGTAGAAGATTATAAAAAGAATAGTTACGAAATACCTCTAATTAGTATATATTTAACTAATACCCTATAGACTTAAGGCGGAAACAGCGGGACATCATATGAATCCATTAGGCACAGATAGCGCCAATTTAGAACTCTCATTCGACGAATTAGGTGATAATTATCAGCCTGAAAAGGCTGATAATGGGCCTGCTTCCAGCTCTCTCTCTGATGAGTTCTTTATTGATGGGTCTTCAAATAAAGAGGAAGACGACTCTTACCTTGCTGAAATGTCCACATCAGGTAAATCTGAAAAGGTAATTATTACCTTTTCTTATTATTGACTTATTACTATATCTAGTAATTAATTATATTACAGGATAGCTTATTTGAGGATTGGAGAGAGGAAAAGCAGCGAGACCCGCTATTAGCTATTTTGGCTAGGCGATATCTAGCTATTGTGGCTATATCTGCTCCTATTTAAAGCCTGTTTTTCTTTGTAATAACGTTATAACTAAGAGTCGAACACAATTAAGCCCAATTACAGATAAACAGCTAGTTACGTTGAAGAGTTGGCAAATTCGAGGGTTCAAAGACCTTGAACAAGTTGATAGAGAGGTAATAGTCTCTGATTAGTATTAACTAGTTATTTTTATAACGTACTTGTACACCGAGCTGGCCACCCAGTTTACTATAGGAAAATTCAAAATTCAACCCCCCGTTAAAAGCTATAAACGAAGCTTAAAATAGCTATAATCTTGGTAGCGTATTAGTAATATTACAAAAAGCTAACTTATAATTTTCAGCTAGCTAGCTAGCTTATTAACTCAAATATTAGAAAACAACATATTTATAAGGTATAAATTTAATTTCTTAAGCTTCTTATTAATAAAAACTATTTAAAGCAATTAAACCTTGCTAGCAAGAAAAGACTTTAGTTACAGCTATGGTCCTATAGTTATAGCTATTTTAAGCTTCGTTTATAGTTTTTAACAGGGGGGGTGGTTTTTGAATTTTCCTATAGTAAACTGGCTGGCCAGCTCGGCGTACAAGTACGTTCTATAATATACTATTTATTTACTTTATAGCTAATATATTACTATAGTAACTACTAACTACAGTGTTAACTACAGTTACTAAGTACAGTAGTTAGTATCTATAGTTAGTAATTTTACTAACTACAGTTATTAATAAATACAACTCATATAGTAGTTAGTGTAGTTACTACTAACTACACTAACTACAGTTTACAAATTAATGCTTATAAACAAGGCAATAATAGATTATCTATAATGAAAATAGACTATATAATTAAACTAATTTTAGCTTATGATTTACTATTATATATATATTAGGTCAGTTTAGATCAATTAAGAAATAGTAGTATATAGAAAACTGTAGTTATTACGTTAGTTGGTAAATTGTCGTTAGTAGGAACCAGGGTTGTGAAATTTACTCATGAGAACGATTAGCAACATATAACTCATTGAGTTAGTACTTGAGTTAGTAAATTTAATAACTAATGAGTCACTACTTGAGTAACTCAGATCACAACCCTGGCAGTAACTACTAACAACTGTAGTCAAGAACTTTAGTTAGTAGATATGTATTGACTAATGTAGTTAGGAGTTACTATTAACTACAAGTGGTTAGTAACTACAGCAGTAGCCAATTAGTAACTAATTCACAAGCCTGTCGAGAACTACTATCTTCAGGAAGCTCATTTTCAACGTCATCAACTATCAGTTTGTAATAAGTCAACCTTACTCAAGGACTATACAGACTATTATATAATTTAATTTTCTTGCCTCTATAGGTGTTGTCTCATGAATAGTTACTTAAATCAATCAGTATACTACTTTATATTTAAGGGTAGTTATTTCAGCAATTATAAACTTCTGAGCCTAATCTCGCCGAGCTTCTAACCACAGACGCGTGTAGGAACGTCTTTACTTCCAAGTATAAAAACATAAGTAGTAAGTTACGTCATCAACACTACTGTCTATGCTAGAAAGTTTCTTAATTAGGCACCCTAGCATATGTCATTAGTAATAGTCTCTGATTGCTAAGACAGAGCTTTAATCAAACCTTGCTCAGTCACTCCTATTATATGAGCCTCTAAGTTAGTGAGAGAACAGGTTGCTAATCTAAATATTTGCCTAATAGGTAAAGTTATAAATTCGTTACTTAATCACTTAGTCTAGTAGTAACTATGTATAACATCATGTTTAGTAGCTTTAGTGGTAATAATTTGTAGTCACAATAACGTGTTATAAGCAGTGTTTCTGCTCATTGAAATGGTTCAATGCACTAGGCTGAACTCATGAGTTAGTAGTTAGTTTAGGAACTAATTGACTTATTAAGTTAGGAAAATAATGGCTTGACTATTAAGATGATAAGTTATTAATATTTTGTATCTTTTCAAATAAATTGACTCATTAATTTAACTACTAATTTCATAAGTTGATTATGAGGTTTAACTTATAAGCTAGCTGAGTTATTAAACTTACAACTTTAAGTTAGTTCCCCATCCTGGCTAATACTAGAAGGTCCCTTCGATAAAAGTTATACGTGTAAATCAAGTAAGTTGTCTCAACAAATATATTCGGGCCAACAAGGTAACGACGATGACAGCTCATAGAGAGAGTTTCAAATAGACCAAAACTAGGCCAATTAGTCCTGACTTCATTGTATTTTGGCTGTTCTCTTGTATTTACGCTATTTTAATTCTCAACCTCCGTAACCTTATTATTACCTGAAATATAGCGTCAAGAGTCTTGGATAAAGTATGCAGTTACTGCTGTCCAGGAACCGAGAAGTGTTTTTTATAGCTACAACAATGACTGACTATATTCTAATGGTGTGTCCTTGCTACTAGCCTGGTACTAGGGGGATTATCTAGGTTATGACTTAATATCATCAAGTTCGATTAGTCACTAAATGATATCAGTATACACGACTCACTGCTGCGGTAGCTGCTCAACTGAAGCGGTAAATGATTTAACTATGGGATCTAACACTTCACAACGTTGTGTGATTGTAGTCATTACACTTGTGTTGCATGACTGTGATAATCTGATAAGTAGATTGCTTAAAATAAAAAAGAACAAAGCAGAAATATATAAGTTAATGTAAATATTTATTTACTTCTGTAAACTACATTATAATAACTGAGTCATTGAGCTAACTATATTTTCTTCAGGAAGTTACAGTTAATGAAGCATTTGCTAACTGATGATTACACTTACAGAAACGGGTCTAACCAGCTCGATACTACTAGAAAGTCTTTTATAATACAAGAAACACAAGCAATTAGCTCTGATACGTATTTCAAGTAGTAACTTATAAGTTACTCTTGAATGCCTACTTTTATCAGCTTAGTGGCTTAATTAGTAAGCTGTAGCTAATTAAGTTAGTAGATGAGTACCTAGGTATGTTGACTAACTTATAATAGTGGGTATTAGTAACTTATTTAGTAACTCAATTCCTAAATGGATGAGCTAATCTTCATTTCTAGGGCTGTGATTTTAGTAACTCATTGAGTTACGAGTTACTAATTAACTTATGAGTTAATTAATTTACTAACTCAAACAAACTTACTAAGTTAATTTTAACTCAACTAGTAACTTGATTAGTAAATTAATTAGTAGCTCAAGTTATATAGTTAGTAGTATGTTTATTATAATAATCATAATAATACATATATATATATATTATATATTAATAGCGTATTATATTAACTATTTGTTGTATTAGATGACTAGTTGTAAACTAAAAAATATGCTGTCTGGATCCAGGCAGGTGGTTGAGTTGATTTTAGCTTATTAAGCTGACTTGCTAATTAGTTTATGAGTTAGCTAATTTACTACCTCAACTATTAACTCCTTGACTTATAAGCTAATCAATTTACTAACTCCTGACTTACAAGTTGTGAGTGACTAAACTCAATGAGTTAAATTCACAACCCTGATTACTAGTTACTACTCACTAGAGACCTTAGTAAACTTTCTGATCAGAGACATTAATTATAGTAGTTAGACATTCATGACAATTAATTATAGAAGCTAGTGAAGTTACAGTAGTGCAACTACGACTTTACTTTCACAATCCTGGTAATAGCTATACCTGACAGCCCCACTAGCCATTGTAGTAAATATAATTACCCGTCTTGTTTATAAGGGTGAATAAAACACAATGTTGTGGATTAGTTACTAACAACTGTAGTTAGTAAACCTAGCAAGTGAACTTACTAACAACCATAGTTAATAATAAATACTAACTAAAACTAGTAACTACAAGTACCTAACTAACGTAATAACCATAGCTTTATGGTTACCAATTTACCTTAGCCAATAAGCGCTGATTTTGTTAGTTTATTTTAGTAAATAATAGATAATTATTAAGTTTATTAGATTGTTTATATAAGGTATTAATAAGCTAAATATAATAGAAAAATTAGCTATTGATTACTAAACTATAATTAGTGTGATTAATTGTTATTATATTAACTACAATTTAAACTATAGTTAAATAACTATAATAGTTAGAGATTAGTTACGATAGTTAATAAGTCTTGTAGTTAGTAGCAGGGTTGTGAAATCAACTCAATGAGTTATGAGTTACTAATTAACTCATTGAGTTAGTAGTTGAGTTACTTATTTATTACCTCAATAAGTAACTCAAATGACAACCCTGGTTAGTATTAACTACAACTGTCAACTACTAACTAGAACTCACTTTCACAAGCCTGATAACACAAGGCTCCTGCAGGATACAGTGTTTCTAAGCTTTTGTAATCTCTCTTGCAACTTTCCAGATAACTGTATGAGTTAGCTTATGCAACGCCTACAGCCCTTGAAATACCACTGAGTTAGCTTTATTGTATTCAGTATAGTTTATTGTGACTACACTAACTGCACTTATCAATGTAGTCAGTAAATCTGGCAACTTACGGTTGGCATTTGTTCGTAAAATTGCTGGCTGAGCTACTAGATAAGTTATGCGTTACTAATTGACTTTTTAAGTTGGTAATTAAGTAATGAAGTTACTAACTTAGTAAGCAGAAAACTCAACAATTTATTCACAGAGTACCTAAATTCAGAGCCCTGAGCCGTATAACTCTTATATCTTCCCGTAAACTATTGTCACCCTATTTGGCAAATAGCTAAATACATATGAGTGTTAACTTGACAAATTGCTAAATATGTGTTTGTATTTACAAAGGTGATTGATAGCTTGACTCATAGCTTCTGACGTGATAATGAAAGTAGGCATTCGATTTACTAGCTTAATGCAACTAGCGCAAAGTGTTGTTGACGTTATCGTGGCTTTAGAACTTCCAATTGTATTCAATCAAACCACTCCTGTTTTGTTGCATTACTAGAGTTGTGATATAAACTACTACTTTATAAGTCTTTAGGATTGACTTATATCTTATTATTCAGTAGCTGATAGTTACTATGTTACTTTAGAAACAAACACACTTTTGAAAAGGTATCAAGCACTATTTATAGTTGAGATATCTTACTAGTAATTTAAGTGCGAATATGTAGCTTCAGGGTAAGTTTATTTCATTGGGTTTTCGTAAGTTTTTAACTCAATGAGTGAATAGATTAGTAAGTAACTTGAGCACTACTAGATCGAATCCCAGGACCAGTGATGCGGCAGCATCCAGGATCAGGTTCCCACACTCAGCGATGACAACGATGACAATGGTTTTGCTGAAAGCGATGTATTTTTCTCGGTTGCTAGAATCTGGAATCACCGATCCCGCATACGCCCAGCCGCCAGCCCTGCAGGGTTGCTCGTCCTTGGTCGCTCTTCTCTTCCAGGTCGCCCAGTGGCCGCGCTTCAGACTAAGACCTCAGTTCAGGTTCCCTGATCCTCCTTCTCTAATGTTCATGATCTTTTGCCGCCTTATTGATAGTCCAAGCCCCAAAGACACCACAACATGCCGAAGACAAATGACGCGAACCAGGCAAAGGATAAGAAAGCGCAGATGACTGTCGACTTGATAATTTACTTCGTAAGTTATAATTCATTAACTTAATTAACCTCCTGACTCAAACTAAATTACTAAGCTAATTACTAAATTAAAAGGTAGTTTAGTATGTTTTTTACCTATCAAGCTAATGCTTAAATGACTCACTTATTAACCTACTCATTTAGTTCATTAACTTAGTAAAACTATATCAGTAACTAAACAAGTCAAAATCAAGTTCTAACTTATGAATTAATTGAGTCACTAAACTTAATAAGTTTAACTGAGTTAATTCACAACCCTGGTATCACGAAATAAACTTGTTTGATTTAAAGATACTGGGAAGTAGGAATTTGTAATATGTTATAGTACTGCACAAAAACAACTCAGATGACAAGCCTGTCCTGTTTATATTCTATCTAAATTTTTTCAAGCTGATCTTTAATCTTGTTTAACTAATGTTGTTAATAGAGAAGTTATCCAGTGAGTTGTTCCACTGTTATACTTTTATAGTAAATAAGAGCTAAGTAAGTGTCATGCATACTATCTGTTGGTGATAAATTTACTAGCTACTTTGTAAGCTTTATCACGGTTGTTAGTTGTAACGAAGTATACTGGCGTAACATCTCTGTAAGAAGCTGAACTAATAGAAACTTATATTCCAACCCTAACAAAGCACTAAAGAGAATTACATTCTGTCTATAAGTCGCCGTAGCATGAGTTTTCTTTCAAGCAAAGCTGGAGTTCCCAGAGTACTTGGTCCACAAGTACTGTAGTTACTAGTTTAGTTCCAACACTTACTGACTATAATCTTATGGTAGTTGCTACTGTATCATACGGTAACTGACTTACTAACTAATCTCGTTTTGCTGATCACATTGACTCGATTCTCTTATCGTGATCGCAATATTCCAAGAATAAATTTTCGATTTAAGTGCTTAATAAAACAAATTAGAGAAATACTTGACTTCGAACACTGGTCATAACCCTATAGTGTCCTGGCCATCTTGGCTTAGTTTGACTAGATAATGCTGGCAATAACAACACCATTGTGGAAGCCTTAAAAAATTACTACTCCGAGTTATCTTATAGGGAATTTACAAGGGATATTATCAATCTTGTTGCACAAGAGATCTTAAAGGACTATTTAGCCTCCGAACAAACTGATATTGAGTTATGTTTATATATCAGGTCTCAAAGCCAATAAGTTTCAGCGCTGAGCGACATGCTGAATTAGGGCACCTGTGCAGTTAGACTATCGAAGAATTCAATTCTCAGCTATAAAGTAATTGCATTAGATTTAAATATAATCAGCTTTGATCTCTTCTCAATGTTTTTTACCTTCTTTAGTTGTCGATGAAACTGCCGATTTATCATCATGTATCCATCCCCCTTACTTTACGCTGGCGGAGAGGATTCGTGTGTGGAAGCGAGAGAAGACCCTGATGCGGCGCGCCAACGAAATCGCCCACATCTCTTCTAATTACCCTGTCCGTGTCTTTCTCCTAATTGAGCGACAGGGCAGTTTCGCATGCTATAACTCGGCCCCGGATGACTCGACTTGGCCTCCAAAGAACTTTCGCAAAGTGGTAAGTTGCACCTTTCATCAGTCTCGACTTCGAGAGCTAACACGCGCAGCAATCCCAATGGCCACCTGCAAGCGTCTATGTGCCTGGTGATTTCCCGCCCGTGGTTATGTCTCCATGCATTTCACCTACTGGCAAGCACGAGGGCCCGGTCCCCCCTCCAAAAATCTCCGAAGAAGCTCAAGACCGCCATCGGCAAGGCCGGGAAGCAACAAGTATCAGTCATTCGCAGAGAGCGCGTCGGCATCTCAACCTTCTGGCTTCTGAGTATATGGCGATCACAAACAGCCCGGCCATCCAGCTACTAGAGCAGGAGTTGCGCAAGTTGAAGAAGAGGTCGGATGAATACAAGGCTTGCCGCAATAAGATATATGCAACACGGACGCGGTTGGTAAATGCACGGAAAAAGCAATACCGGAAAGCCTGGACACTGCATCAATCAGTTGAAGACATCAAACGCCAACTCAATGGCAAAGACGTGAAGCCAACAAAGGCCGACCCGCGCCAGCAATGTCACCAGCGCAGGCCCGTTTCGCGGAGGCAATCAGCGCGCCTCTTCCCCTGCACAAGGATGAGAAGGAACAGGTCCAGCTTATCACTGCATGGCGTACCAAGGCCGTGATTGCTGTCCGGGACTACTGCCTAGTAGAGGAGTCGAAGATATCGCGACCGCCCGCGGAGCGGGTTCGTGTCCTTGCTGAAGTGCGAGAGGCGGAAAAGATCGTGAGCCAGGGACACGAGGAGCTGGTCGCAGCAGCGATCCTCGAACTAAGGAATTCTGTGATCGTGAATAACCTCGGAGACAGGCTCCTGCGGTGCTTCATCTGCGTGAGCAAGGCGCTCAACACTGATCCTCACGACCCAAACTTCAAATCGCTATGTCGGTACTTTTACTCGAACAAGAAGGTCACGCGTCATTTTGATGTGGTGCATTTGCAAAACATGAGCGAGGCTGATCGTGTCTGGTGCCCGATCTACTCCGACGTTCTGCTAGCTTTGCAAACCCCGCCTCGCAGCCTTGATTCTATCGCGGGGCCAACATTTGAGCCATTCACTCCATTTCTCGAGCCATTTGACATCCACAACATAATATTTACCTGCGGCACGTGTTGGCGCGAGTTTCCCCCTTGCTGCACTCCCGTGAACAGCATATGGCGGCGACTGGCCACGTTTGGGCCAACAACAAACCCTTGCGAGTGCTCGTTATCGAGTGGGGTAAGGTTGGGAGACGGGCCAGAGCCAACCTACAATTTGCAAGATTGAGCTTGTAATTACGCTCAACTGTCCAGATTGCGATCGAACAAGACCTTAGCCCGAGCTTCTAAGGCGTACTGAGTCGAAAAGTCAGTATTCCAGACATGGATCACCTTCCAAGGCTTCCCCCAGAACTTCTGTTCGACGTCCTGAGGTACTTGACTCGACTGGGCGATCTCAGCTCTTTAAGTTGCTGTTGCCGAAGTCTACATTCAATAGCATCATACGAGCTCTTTGACCGGTGTTTCAGAAAAATGTCTAGAAGTCTTTCTCCTAAATTTCTTGTAATGCATATTTGCATTAATGCTATTAAGCATGACTCGCTTCACTTGGCCGAATAGCTCACCTCTCACGAGCTCCATACTGAATTAAATGGGTATAGCTTACCCTGTCCACAATGCCGCATCAAGCTAATAATAAATGTTTTCAGTTTTGTACCATTGCTTGAAACCAAAAGGGTCACCTACCTTCATTTGGCCCTCCTTGGGGACGCACCGCGTGTCGCAACACAACTGGTCAAGTATGGCACAGATATATGGGAGGGAGAACGCGACTATCCTGACTTGACACCTCTTTACCTTGCCATGGCACACGCTTGTGGCAGCCAAAACCTCGATGGCCCCCTTCGTATCGCGTGTAGTTATGCCTTTCCAAGGACAACAGAGTACCTCCTAATTCGAGGAGCTCGTGCCAATAGCCTTAGCGACTTTGGAATGGCTGCTATTCACCTGGCAGTCATGAGGCGATTGCCATGGCGCCACTTTGATGGCATATCTAGGCTTCTAGGCCATACGGTTGACGTCAGTTCCCATTGGAGAGAGATGATACTCCAGACGGTCTCAAGTCTGCTTCGATTTGGCGGCAATCCAAACCTCAAATGTACAACTACTCGGCTACACTCTTTGTGGACATAAGTGCTGGCGCTCACCCGACTGCGGTCACCCGGGTCAGGGAGTCCTGCATTTCGCTGCTGGAGACGGTAAAGTCGAGGTAGTGGATCATTAAAGGTTGCCTGGTTGAACTATGTTCGAATGGCAAATGCGAGTGATATGGAGCTATCGTACAAGTCGCCGGGCGCAAGCTCCTAGCACCTTGGCATAAATGCGGCGCGGGGAAGTCGCTCACCTGATGAGCTTGTGCGAGAAATCAAGGGTCTCATGGCTTAGCCCCAGTCATGCCCGAGTCCTGTATGTTTCTTCGCATACGCGTATTGCCTTCAAAGCAACCACTCATCATTTGTCCGGCAAGCCGACATTTAACCGAGTCACATCAATGCCAACTGTCCACAACTTCGCACACCATGGCGAAAAGGAAAGCTAAACGGGTGGATGCCGTTACCAAGGCTTTCCTAAAGTCATTCAAAGATTTCGAAGCCGACATTTTGCAAGGTATTGCTGGGAGATCAAATCAGCAAGGGAGACAAGGCTCGCTACAACTCTCCACAGAACAAATGGATTGGCCAAGACACGATGTGCTCCAGGCAGCTGTGGATGCTCGTTCCAGCGCTTTAGCAGCGGCTATATCTGAGTGAGCGTCCTGTTCCTATAAGGGACCTATTGCTTACGACGGTTCCAGACACTTCAATAATGCCAGCTTTGCAGATGTGCACATTCGGTTGGGTCATTTTGAACTACCTGCGCATCAGCTTGTGCTTGCATCTCAGAGCGGATACTTTAGCACTGCTCTCTGCAACGGCTTTCAAGAGTCCAAGATCAAGCGATTCGAATACCAGGAAGGCAGCCTTCAAGCTTACTGGAGGGTGTTCCAGTACATGTACACGGGATCCTACTCAGACGATCCTGCACCGGAGCTGGATGTAAAGGGTATGTATTCCCGCAGGGGAAATGTGCTGTCGCTAATAACCATGCAGACGATGACCAGTTGTTCAGAGACGTACGTGTATACGCTTTAGCAGAGTATTTTGATGTAAGGGGCTTGAAGGAATATGCTTTGCAAATTTTCGAGACCAGGGTTCGCGATCTATGGGTGAGTGAATCGTTCGTTGATTGCATCAAGGAAGTTTACAGCACAACGGACGATTCTCATTGCAAGATGAGGGAATTGGTTGTCAAGACCGTCAAGACTCATCTACAGAAGCTGATGGCGGGGACGCTGTTCAGGGACCTGATCCGTGAAGGCGGCGACTTTGTGGTGGATTTGACGAATGCGTGCTCTCGTTCCATGGAAGATTGACTAGTTCACATCATGTCTGGTAACATTACCCTACCTTTTCCAACTTGACGTCCGTCCCTATGTCGCGAGCCACTCCCCCTGCCGAGCCATTGACGGGCCACCACCCCACCTGAGCAGCCTCATAGATAAGCTCAAGACCGTCATAAGCTAGTTGGATGCTCAAGAGAATCCAGGGCAATCGCAGATACAGTATTGCGTAGCTTGTCACGAAGTGGATAGAGAAGGGCCGCGAGGCGGCGCTCAGAGCTGATTTGGAGGTACTCCCCTGACAATATCATTTTGGGGACTGGCATGTAAGATCTTGAGGCATTCAACACTTTCTAGCTGCTCCTTCAAAAGTCACCCCAGGCCCGTTAGATCAGGGAATGGTTGTCCCACGACTGTGACTGTTGCTGGTGGAAGCGGTGCAGCTGGTGCACTATCGGAGAATTAGGCGCGCGCCAGTGGCTTGATCCTTCCGGACGCGGGGCAGTTCAGAGGCCTTGCCTACCATGGCCTTTCGGTGCCCACCAGGTGACCCCAAGGTTCACGGTCGATTGTGTTGTCAGACCGTCGCCATGTACCACAATTCATGTCACAACAGGGGGCCATCCTAGGGCGGCTCGGAGATTCGGTGGTTCCTGGATTCCACTGGCAATCGTCGAAGCTACTTGCGTTGCGGGGAACATGCGTGTCGCGGACAGAGCCAGTGGGCGATAATTGGTTGGTAGTGAAGGCCCAACCTGCTGCCGCAGCGAGTAGGGCGTCGCACTCTGCGATGTCATCTCCCCCTGCTCTCTCTCTACCCTTCATGACACGCATAAGAGTAGCACAGCGCTCTGCACCTACCCGCGCATCAACTCAAAGCGCTCAAGGATGATCGTGTCACAAGATTCTCCGCGCGATCGACATCAGAGCCTTAGCAAACGCAAGCATCGGCATCCCGAGTCAAGTTCATCGCCACAAGACGACGCAGCGCAAGGCTCTTCGAATCGACGAAAGCTCCGACACCCCACCCTTCCACCACCAGCATGTCTGGGACGGCTTATCAACAGTGCCTCTGTGTGCAAGTGTTTGCGGGAGCTGGATCGAAGGAACGCGCGGCGAGCGCTCGCCCGGAAAGACCTTCACGTATCTCCGGAGCCAACGCGTCGTAGCAGTCGTCTTCAAGCCCGTCGTGCCGCGACCGACAGCGGTCTCCTCCCTGCCGACCAGTTTCTCCGACGGTGCTCCTCGGAGTCTCTGAAGGGGGTGAAGGATCTATCAAACAAGGCAGTCCCGACCTGCCCGAGCTAAGGGGGGTAAGTAGGCCCTTAGAGCCTTCCCATCAATTTAGCTGATAGGCAGCAGTGCCGCGCACCTCGAGCCGCCGAGCAGGAGATGAGCTCCAGCCAGTCAAGTCCAGGGAACTGATCTCATCCTGACAGAGCCCAGTGACGCAGCGCAAGCCATGAGACGCTGGAACGGGGGATCCCGAACATTCCCTAACCTGATGTACTGCAGGGGTCACCTGCTCAATGGCATGTTCGCAAGACGGAGAGGTTCAGAGATTCAATGTTGGATCTAGGATAATAACAAATAGTGTAGCGGACATGAGTCCGAAGTAGCCTGTTGCATTTGCCAGAGGTCGCAGGTGGGCCACTCGGCTTAGCCGATTGATGTATCTTCATCGATAGGCAGAATGGCTCGGTTCAGGTCGTCCGGATGGAAGGCAATGGGAGATGGTCAAGGTGTGTCCGTGGCAGGTCACTCCTTTTGCTGTCCTGATCTCCCCCTATGCTAGCCCTGGGCTCCCGGGAGCTCAGGGTCCCCATAGGTCAAGCCTGTCACGGAACGTCTGCTCGTCTTTGTAATCCCCTTCTCCCGGGTAGGGATGATTGTCATGTGCAACTGTACAGTGTCCGTATTGTTGATGTCCCGTGAAATCTGCATGTATTGGGATTTAGAAGGAGGAACAGCTGGCCAGCCAAATATTTCTCTCCTTCGCGATGCTCTTCTTGACGCCCTTGAGGACAAGTAATATCTTGGTGGCAACGCCCTCGCATTCGACCAGGATGCTGTACACGGCGTGGAATCGATCTCTAGCCTTCCCATGGTCACGCTGCGCTTTCTGTAGTTCAGCTAAAAGTTCTTGCTCCAAGGCTCTTACTTTGTGGCGCTCTTGATCCTCGGCTTCTGCGGTGATCTGCTTGAGGAGCTCTTCGAGTTCGAATGCATCGGAGTAGATGCTTGATCTCGGCCGTGGGTGATCCATCGTTTGATACGCACACCAAGATTTCCTGCACCGTACCTGCCGCAGATGAGATCGCAGGGGCATACGCATTCACGCTCACAGTACGAGGGTGAGATGACACCCTCCTTTCCCACTGCAGACATGGTTGCCTAAATGGATGACGTCTCTACAACGACTACAGTACCAATGCTCATCGGCATCGACGGAAACAGATCATGTGGGATGGCTTAGAGGGCCACTACGTTTAGGGAAACGGCCACTTCTGGATCGATGGATCCATGTGGGGCTTCACATGCACTTTTCGTACTTTACATGACAAGAACCAGATTCCACTTCTGGCCTTTAGGGACAACTGACTCTTTTGTGTTCGAAGAAGACTGAGCCGCGACCCGGTTCCTGAATGCTCGAATTCCCAGGGTGAATTAGCCCTTATGGCCCACTTTCAGGGTAAGCTGATGTCTCACCTGACCTCGCCGCTTCCCCGACCCGATCCAACGAACATCAACCAACACCCGCGCGGTGACGGGCTTACATGATGCCGCTCCAACACGTCTGCAGCCTTGCCCAGCCGCAATGTGCATCGGAAACGAAGTAAAGAGGACCTCAAGATTCGCGAGCATCATGGATCCACAGAGGCTACTTGTACGGTATCTGAAGCTTCCTCTAAAGCTGCTATTGCGTGAACCCAAGCGCTTCCTTTGTCTAGGACGGGTACATGAAGGTACAAAGAAGGACATCGCAGAACTGCCCTCTTCGAACGGCGAGGATTCCAAGCATTGTGAACCTGGTCTGAGTCGGGCCCTCAAAAAGAGGGACTATGTGGAAGTGAGGAAGAAGTTATCATGGGTCGATTGTTTATTACATACGGACGGCTGCAATGCACATATGCATTGGGCCAGGAGCGATAGATCTTCCGCGCTGTGGCGCCGCTCTTTCGCCCCGATTGCAACTTACTTGTGCGTCGTTTCGTTTACGTTTCCCTCAGCGAACCCGCTCGTCAGCTGTGCCAACGTGTGAAACCCGCAGTCACTCACAACCCCACTGAGTTCCAGCAGTCCACTGGCTGAGAGATCTCCTGCCGATACACTCTCTTTTCTGGGTAGCTGCTGCGCTTCTGGCGCTTTCTCCCGCGGCGCAGGATGAAAAAGACACCACAGATGACAACACATCCACCAACACTGCTCATCGCTATCACTACCTTCTTCACTGTGCTCAATGGCCTTGGGCTTGCATCAGATCCCGCCTCCCGACATGTGTCGCAGTCCCCATTGGTCGCTCCGTCATCCAACTGTGCTCCAAATCCGGCATCGATCAGAGCCGTCAGCTCTCGAAGTGTCTCGTTCTTCGTCGTATGAAGTTCGGAATTCGGACTTCCGACATCCAGACGAAGGTTAT